>UCOH01011681.1:268743-308944 GCA_900474275.1 Synergus japonicus | reverse complement strand
TCACTAATTCAGATTTAGAGAGAATACATGAGCGACTGGACTTTACTTTATTATTATAGTAAAGAAATCAAATCAAGAAAACCAAGAATTCCTTAGTGACCCCTTTCTGGAACTTTTATGAAAAGATTTAGAGCATTATAAGCTCATGCACATCTCCTGAATGAGATTCCGAAATTCCAGAAATGTTTTGCCTTCCTGTTCTGCAATACTGTTAAATTGATTTTTCCCAGCTGAGAAGAAATTCCACAGAATAATTATTTCAAGTCTAATTATTGTTCGGGAGGTACTATTATAAAATAGAATTAAAAAGTCCTTCGTTCAGGACAGATCGTTAACATTGCAGAAGTGCTGTGCGTGCGTGTAGAGTTTAGAGGTGAAAATTATGAATCCAAACATACACGCCCCACAAGCACGCAAGCCAAAACGTCGACTGATCAAAAGGACATCGCGTGTTGTTCGACCATTCTGTTCTTTCGCTTTTTATTCCATTTCAATTAGCCCAACCCACTCCACACCCAGGATATAAAACTGCGGTCGATGCTCCTGGGGTTTCCAATTCGTTTTGAGTGCTTTTTTAATCTCTTTTCTGCTTTTGAATAATGAAAAAAGATAAAGAAAGCGATGACACTAAAAGATTTTTCTCTTGGACTGAAGAAAGCATTTCACGCCGTTATCCAGACATTGGAGATTTGAATACTGCTGAAATTTTCACTTTCATGAGGGAGGAAAAGTTCTGTTAATTTAGCAGTTCGCAATGGCAATACTGGAAATTATTCCAGTCTCAAGCTTTACATTCCATGGTAATAAAGAAAATATAAAAAAATCTTTTATGAAACGTTACGAAAAAGCAGTCCATATATATACTGTATAAACAAAAAGCAAAATGAGGTATTTTACGAAAGAAAAGTATTGAAACTTGCAGTCTATTTTTTTCTGGATAGAATGAAAAACCCAGCGAATTTACAAATTAAACTTTTAATTAAATGTTCTACCAATATTCGTTTCGTCAAGCAAATTCAAATTTTACGAGCAAAATGCATATAGTTTGTTGAGAATATTAGTTAGCTGAAAACTAATTTTAATTTCCAGAATTGTCAGGACAGTAGTTTTAATATGTAAATAAAGAAAAGTGGATTTCTGGTAGGAAAAGAAAAATTTTTAATTTGCAAGTCGTTACTGATTTGATAACAGCTTGGCAGACATTAATTCGTTATCCTTTTGTCGCACTAGAAGCTGAGTTGAAAAAGTAGGACGACTTGAATTTTTTCCTCTTGTTACTTTATTAACTACTCCCCTTGACTCCGTTGCGGCTGCAAGCACGAGCTGCATCGCATCACACTCGTTAAACATCACCGTAACACCGACGTACTGCTCTTTCATTCCCATCGTTATTTCTTGTAAGGTACACGGCTCTTCGAATATTCTTCGAGGTATAAGTTGACCTGTCTTTTGCAATTAAGCCTCGACCTTTCTTTTTTAATTTGTACAATTTCTCGCTCTGGTTTTTCAATTACAAGAACGATAGAAAGCATTTTGTCCTTTTCAACTAAGAGGAAAACACAACTAGATCGTATTATTTCTTTCACAAGAACGAACGCGCGCCTCGCGCGCGCATTTACATTCTTTTTCAATACTCTATAATTTATTATATTTTATTTCTCTAATCTCTTAAAATCCATGATAAACTTTGTAAAAATCTCTTAAAATTCCTAGAAACCTTTTGAAATTCCATGATAATTTTATATCTCTTAAAAATATTACATAGAAATCTTATCAAATTCCATGAAATCCTTTAAAATTCTCACAAACTCATTTAAATATAAGAAAAATCTCTCGAAATCAATTAAAATTATTAGAAATCTCATAAAATTCCAGGATAATATTTCAAATTCCTTAAAACCTCATAAGACTCTTACAAAGCTTTTAAAATTACTTAAAATTTCACAAAATATCCTAAAATCCCATACAATTTCACAAAATCGTTTTAATATCCTAAAAATCTCTTGAATTTCGTACAAATTAGTTAAAAATCGTTAAAAATGCACATAAAAACCTTCAAAGTCATTAATCTCTTGAAATTCATGTTAAAATTAGTGAAAATCTCTAAAACTGCCTAGAAACCTCTTGAAATTCCTTCACATTTAGAATCCCTTAAAATCATTAGAAATTTTATCAAATTCCATGAAATCCTTTAAAATTTCACAAAATGTTTTAAAAATCAGAAAAATCTCTGGAAATACGTTTATGTAAATTATTAGAACTCTCATAAAACTCCATCAAACCAATAAAAATTCCACAACATCTTTTAAAAATCAAAACATTTCTTGAAACCCCTTAAAATTTGACGAAAACCTTCGAAATCTTTGTAAATTCTAAAAAATCTTTTAAAAATCATAAAAAGCTTTTCAAATTCATCAATAAAGCTCCCTATAAAGTTTTAAATTCCTTATTTAAATCCCAGATACATATTTTAAAAGACATAAAAGTTCCTTGAAGTCCGATTAAAATCTGATCAAAGTCGTGAAAAATTCTAAAAATTCCCAGGAACTTCTTGAAATTCTTTAAAATTCTATGATAACATTAAGATCCCATTATCTCCCTTAAAATATATAAAAATTCCATAAAATTTCAAGTTTAGACTCGTGACAAAATGATTATTAACGAAACCAAATTCAAAATTTCAAATTAAATTCACGTGTGTAATTTACGATTCGGCAAGTATCGATTCTCGAAAATCACTATCGATACTTACACGACGAATCAGGAGTGCGGAATAGGCGTTACGATATTCCGACTTCGACTCAATCATCTTTTTAAAATAGATCTATCCTCTTATAAAATATCGTTACAAAATATTCCTTCACTCATAATTTTATGAACAATCCTCAAGAATCTTCAATTTTTTTATTCTAAAGAAAGAATTTGTGAAAATTGTAAACAAAGGCTGGGATATTTTATTTATGAAGAGCTGGAGAGATGAAAAATTATAAAGTGAAAAATTACATGTAATTGGGAAATTTGATGAAGTTGGTAGCACGAAAAACATATGCTAATATATTAATATATGCTTTTAGTTTCGTCACGCAGGGTACTTATAATGCAAAATGATTATTCTTTTTGCATTTCACACTTTCACAAGTCCAGTAATTTTTTATATACAGCGAAATATTTAGATTTTTAGATATTTAGATATCCCAAATTATCAGTTTCGTATAAATTCAAATACTTTTCTTTTATTAAATGATATTAGATTTGTTTATTGAAATTATTTATATTTCCCTTGTAGATGGAAATTAATTGGTGAATACTCAGATTAATCTTTAAACTTAGATTTATTGATAAACAATTAATCAGAAGTATTACACAAAATGTAGACTAAACAGATATTGCAATTATATGGAAAATTATTAGAGTATACTAAGGCTCGGAATGTATCGGTCGAGGACTCAAGTATAACTGATTTAGAAAAATAGGGATGATGATGGACAGCTCTAGGATTCTCAAATTTAAAGTGGAGAGGGTTTTCGAAGTACATAAACTTGGCTAGTAGTGGGGTGTTAGAACACGCCTTGTATAAACAGTGCAAACTTAAGAAGAAACCCAGAATTGAGGAGTGATGCTCATTAAACTGGTCACATGGTCTGAAGATTAGCGTCGTTTGAGTTTTACAATAGACAAGGATGCGCAGGTCAAGACTCATCCTAAGCTGGGACTGTTGTAAACTTATAAAGTGGATTTGGCAATAGGCTTGACAATTTGAATTGCAGTTATTTTTTAGATCCAGATGTTTTATGTAAAAGTTAAGAAAAAAGATAGTACAGTGGCACTAAACCGTTTTAAACTTTATAGCATAGACCCATCATTTTCAAAAGTAAGGGTCTTCTTAGGATTTAGGAAGATTTCCAAAATAAATGAAATATTCTGTTTACAGCTTTAGAAACCTTAACGACTATATTTTATGCTTCTATATAAATTGAAATAAGTGTTGAAGTTTCGACCGGAACAAGATTGGCAAGTATAGATCCTGACCCGAAAACCAAAGTGTTCAATCTCATTTTTTGACGAATTCGTATTAATACTTCGAATGGCAAAACTTTTCTCATCTTTTTCGTACTTTTCTGGCCACGGATACTTTTAGATACTTTTTTCGCTAATAGCTTTTACATACTACTTTTACACATGTTTAAAAAAGTTCCACTATACTAAATCAATTTCATTTTTCTTATAATTAACTCTTTTACTGAATTAATTGATAAATTGAGAAAGAAGGATAAAAATTTCCTTCCATAAAAAATTGTTATTTTGCTGAATATTCTAATAATAAATAGGTATATAAACTGTAAAATCTACAGAAAGCGGTTGTATAATTTTAAAAATCACCCCTCGAATTGCAAGAAGGGTGCTTGTCTGTCGGTGTATATAATACAACCATTACACCAACCAACAAACGACCGCGTCTTGTTCCTAGGGGAGTTTTCGTCGCATGAGTGTGGTAATATTTCAGGAGACCGTTTTCACGCTAAATTACACGAGAATAATCAAACAGGCGTCTTGGCAGCATCATTGAACTGCCTCATGATAGGGTGCAGCAATTTCTGAAATTTTAACGACAATCAAGTGTCTAGAATTTTAAAAAGTTCACTTTTCTGGGTCTTTTAATTTTATTCATTGCAGACTTAAGTACCATTTTTATTGTAGTATCATGTAAAATGAGTTTTATTTTTACTTACACTGGACCATAAATCTCTGAATAAACTAAAAAAACATTTGAATTCAATCTTTGTGCTATATTCAACTTTAATATACTGTCCTTTAAAGTATCTGTAACTCTGGAATTCATCATACATACAGACACATTATATCCCTCACATCGAGTCAACCAAAAAGCAGTCATTTTATTATTCGTCAAACGTTCGCATTTCTCTTATGAATGCTTTCCTCCAGGAAACTCTTTTATTTGCGGTATTCATATTTCATAGCCAAATATCTTTAACTGAAATGTCAGAAATGTAAAAATACATTTTCTTCTGATTTTTTTTTCTTTTGATGAATTGCGTGATGTGAATATATTTTTGAAATTTTTTTAAATCAAAAATCTACGTGTTCTGGTTGTGATGAGCTTTACCTCCACTTCATTCACATTTCACTGCTTTATTTCATCAGCAAATGGTTTTTCAAAATCGCGAATGTTATCGGCAATTTTAGAATCTAAAATTTCAGATCGAATGATCAAAAGTCAAATCTGAAATAAAGTGAGATTTCCCTTTAGTGATGAACAATTAAAATCATCGAAATTCATCAGAAGTTCAATGTCTTCAAGCAGAGAGCGTTGAAAGTTTTGAGTCTGACAAAACTCGAGTTCCAATTTCGTTAAGGTGTTTATGTGCAATTTATTAGACAACCAGCACTTGTTTCTTCGATGCAGACTCACGAGTGTTGTGTGTTTAACGTCTGTTAGAATAGGAAGTAGCTGGAAATAAGCAGGCCATAATAAGATGGAAGTTGCAGTGGAAAGGAGACAGAGCATAGAAGAAAATTGGAAGATAGGCTGAGAAAGAGAGAAACTCGCAGGGGATGTTGGGAAAGGGTAGTTGTTGGTGGGAACTTTGTTATGAGCGGGAATCCTCATTTCCTAATGGGAAAGACTACATCTCTTCTCACGATTAACAACCGGTACAGAAAACGCAAAGCTCAGGAGAACCATGTTCTAGATACCCTGTCCATACTTAAGTGGTGTGACTGAACAATCATCACGATTTAAGAGACAATAAAATAAGAACAAAATAGAACTCTTTTTAGTTTAATGTTACTTTAGAACTATAAAGAATTAATAGCCGACTATATATCTCTGAAAAGGTACTGAAATAGAATTGAATGGGAAGTATAATAGATAGTGAATAAATTAAATTAAATTAATTAAATTTGAATTGATTTCAGAGTTTATAGAAGTCTTGGCAAGTATAGTAATAAATCAAATTTGTTTAAAGGGAAGAAGGTTTCCAGAAAAGGTTGAAATTATGAATTTATGGAATGTTGTTAAACAGTTCGTGTTCGTGATAAATATTGAAAGGATGCTCGTAAACAGTTCGTATTTGGATTATTTATTGGAAACATTTTTCTCCGACAGATGAATAAGGGTATTAAATGGAAAATGGCATTGGATTTCTGTTTTATATCATTATTTTATTGTTTAGGCATTTAAAACCCATTTAATGTTTAAACTTATTTCATTCTTCAAGGATATATCATTTTTCTTATTTATTCTTTATTTTTGTTATTAATGAAGCCTCTTACATTTCCTCTCTATTATCATTTTACGATAAAGAAACTGTGTGTGTTTAAACTTTGTGAAACTCGCGTGCTTACTTTTGAGGTAAAGTTATATGTAGTATAATGCAACTTTATACTTGACAGTAGCATAGCGGTTTGAAACGAGGAAAAGTAGATGATAAATCGACACTTAACGATGAATGGAGAAGAGATATTCAGTTGATACAAAAGCCTTCTTGTAAATGATTAAATACTATCATTTATAAATTTTCAGAAGCTTTAAGTTGTATTATCGTTGCAAAAGTTACATAATACATACAAACAGTTATCATGATGTCGAAGTTGTCCAACACACTGAATCTTTCTTTCACGAACATATAGAGGGAATTTCCCGTGAATAAAAGAGGCTTATAAATTTTGAAGGGTGGCATGGCATAGGGAATTAGCCCAGATTTATCAAATTTTTAAAAAAAGTCCACTCCCTGTTGATAAAAATAACCCTAAGAAATTATCCAGGCAATTAAATTTTTATCGAAGTAATAATTCAATTTTGGAAAATTTCTTGGATCATTTTTTGATTGTTGATATCTAGACATGTCTAGTATGAATTGGAAATGTTTCCACTTACATTTATATTATTTTGTTTACCTTTGAATCTACAATCTCGTTAGAGTGATGAAAAGGAAGAACGAGCTTACTGAAGGAACGGAAATACAGAAATAGCTGTAAGCATATAACGATGTCAGTGACACTAAGCAATGTGTGTTATATTGCACATGTAAGATTTCCTCATTAAAACTTCATTTTACACATATTTTCTCAAAAGTTTGAGATAGTTTTGCTCTAACATCGTACAAATATAAATGAAACTTTGTATTCTATTCTAAATAGATGATTGAGTCGAAGTCGAAATATCGTAACGCCTATTCCGCACTCCTGATTCGTCGTGTAAGTATCGATAGTGATTTTCGACAATCGATACTTGCTGAATCGTAAATATTCCACACGTGAATTGAATTTTAAATTTTGAGTTTGGTTTCGTTAATAATCATTTTGTCACGAGTAGAAACTCCAAATACATTGGAAATCTAGGAATGTTAACGGAATTTTATGGAATTATTAACGATTTCATGGGAGACAAGCGGATTTTAAATGTTATCGTAGAATTTTAAAGAATTTCAAGAAGTTTCTGGGAATTTTTAGAATCTTTCACGACTTTGATCAGATTTCAATCGGACTTCAAGGTACTTTTATGTACCTTGTATTTATGTATTTTGTGGGATTTATAAAAGGAAATTGAAAATTTTATAGGGAATTTTATTGATGAATTTGAAAAGCTTGTTATGATTTTTAAAAGATTTTGTAGAATTTACAAAGATTTCTAATAATTTACATAAAAGTATTTCAAGAGATTTTAAGGGATTTTAAATCTGAAGGAATTTCAAGATGTTTCTAGGAATTTTTAGAGATTTTCATGAGTTTTAACGTGGATTTCAAGAGATTAGTGATTTTGTATGTTGTTATGTGCATCTTTGATGATGTTTAAGTGGTTTTTACGAAATTCAAGAGATTTTTAGGATATTAAAACGGTTTTGTAGAATTGTATGAAATTTTCAAAGAATTTCAGCGATTGCTAAGGTTTTCGTGAAATTTAGGGAATTTCAAAAGGTTTGTAAGAGTTTTATTGTGTTTTAAGAAATTTTAAATGTTATCCTGGAATTCTAAGGAATTTTAAGATATTTTAAAAGATTTATAAGATTCGCAAGAGATTTTATGGAATTTTCTGAGATTTCTAATAATTTTAAGTGATTTCAAGAAATTTTTCTGATAGTTAAATGATTTTGTGTGAATTTTAAAGGATTTCATGGAATTTGATAAGATTTCTATGTAATATTTTTAAGGAATATAAAAGATATAAAGAGATTTTAAATCTTATCGTAAATTTTCAAACATTTTTCTAGGAATTTAAAGAGATTTTTATGAATTTTAACGTGGATTTCAGAAGATTTATGAGTTTGAAATATTTTTCTCGAATTTTGAAGAGTCTCATGGAATTTGAAGGTATTTCTAATACTTTTAATAGATTTTAAAGGATAAAAAAGGAATTTGAATTGTTATCATTGAATTTAAAAGAATCTCAAGAAGTTTCTAAAAAATTTTAAGAGATTTTCACGAATTTTAAGTGATTTCACAGGTTTTCAAAGTTTTCTTGGAATTTTTAGGTATTTTCACGAAATTTAACATAAATTTTAAGAAATTAGAGAAATAAAATATAATAAATTATATAATATCTAAAAAGAACGTAAATGCGCGCGTTCGTTCTTGTAATAAAAATAAATGATGGTTACTTATATTTGTGTTTTGATAATTAATATTGTTACAATGTGAATTCAAACAACGGTTATTTATGCAAAGTATAAAATCACTGTGAGGAGTTATCGCAAAATAGTTATTAGACTTCATATCCTTCATTTTGATGGACGAAACTTCATATCTTATATTTCCTGGCATTATGCGGGACTGACTGCGATTTAGGAACAAGCGCAGAAGTAACAGTACTGCAACGAAACAATGAGGGAAGTAAATGTAAATGTGAAGCATATCTCATATAGTCCACATGCTATTTCTTTTCCTTTCTCTCGCTATTCTAAATCCTTCCGACTCTGACGTCATCATCAGTGGTAATATTTTTCCAGTCTTTGGAAAAAAAGTATTTGTATTTTCTGTAGTGTATATTTAATTAAGAAAGTTTTTTTATTCTAAAATTCCCAAATCAAGAAGTATCCTCCATATAGTGTCCAAAGTCAGCATTTGCAATTTTGCAACCCTAGAACTAAAGGCTTTAGAACTTTAATCATGCACTCTATAGACTTAGAACCACTTAGAACTTCTAAATGCGTACGACGAATTTGTATGTCGTGTATTCGGTTTCACATTTTCTGAAATACGACCTGAGAGATAGACAGTTAAAGAACCAACTTCACAGTGTGCATTAAGATAAGACAGTCGTAAAAGGTCGTCGCTCATCTGATACAATGCATCTCGTCATTTTCAGCTGCAACTTGCAACCGATGTCACGTACATTTATCTCTAATGGGGGTTGAGACCCGGATATTATTCTTATAAAGAAGAACAATTCGCGTGTCTTTAAGGATTAGCTTATCAGGAATGTTTTTCATTGCTTCTTTATTCTGCAATCATTCGTAAGATTAAAAACAACCCGCGTGAAAAGAAATTGCCTTGCTCAAGTCTGAGACAAAAATGGTTACAAAATGGCCAAAATATTGGTAAAGTATTGGACGAGCATATAACGGATTTATAAATCCGTATTTCTGTTTCCAAATCTTAATAAGAAATGAAATATTCGATTTGATGAAAACATTTTGTCAAATGTGTATAGCTTTTTAAATACTTTGTTTAATCCCTCTAATTGGAGTTTTTCGCGCTGGATTTTTGTGAATCCTGATGCATGGTTGAAATCCGATTTTCAGATGACATACATACAACAGGATTGCAAGCTATATTAAAAGTACATGAAAAAAGGGTTTACTCTACTAGTATGCATGTTTGTACTACATCCATAGGTTGAATGCCGGATATGCAGATAGCGTGAACGCATACCTCAACAAAATTCGTTTCAAAAACATATTCGGTATAGCCAATTGCTCTCGTTACCTTCAAATCCCACACACGTGCAGATTAATTTTAAAAAATACCCGAAAAATTCTCTGCAAAAAATGAACAACGAGTTTGTCATCGGAATTGTAAATCACATTATATTTTTAATATTTATAGAATTTTCTTGTGTATGACTGATTTTTCAAACGGACGTGGAAAAAAGAGGAACAAATATTAAACTGAATACAGATAAACTCTGAAACCATATTTATAATTTTAAAAAAATCTATCTTTTTATACATCTTCCAAATATAATCTGCAAGCCATTCTAATGATACAAAACATTTCCGGCAGAATTTATTCTGGGAATGCGTAGAAAAATATACCAGAAGTTTTCAAATATTTTTGTCCATATATTTTTTCAACTAAAAATGAAATAAAAAATGAATAGGAATTACAAGTTTATAATTCATTAATTGAACGTTAAGAATATTAGAAAAAATCTCAGTGAGATTCGTTGGATATAGAAAAATATTCCACGATTTTTGGTGCATGTTGAAATTTTAAGCTGGAAGTTTTGCCTCTTTAAAAGATTATATAATTTATGAGCTTTGGATCGAGCACAGACTGCATGATTCGGTTTAGCGTGAACGGTTTCATTTTGTCGAAATTACATGCACTCCACACTGCGGTCCTCGAGAGCGATGCGTATACTGCGCTCCAGGATATCCGGAACTTTCGGGTCGGTGATCCCAAGCTATCCATTTTCCAGGACAAAATCCCACTCGACGTTGTGATATGCGGAAGCATCCCTGACGTAACACATGGTATGTCAGGACAGAAAAAAAACTTGGCAAACTGTCAAAATTCTTTTTCAAAACGTGTATTCAGTAAAATCGATCCTATTTGATGTTCAATATGACAATTTGACCGACAGTAAGAAAAAATAACAAGGCCAATAATTTCGCCGTTGAATTCTCGGTGAAAAATCAAAAAATAATCTCTTTGATTTTTTTTTTTTTTTTTTTTTCTCTCTAAAATCGGAAATAAGGAATAAATTAATCTTAATATATTAAGCTTTAAAAGCTTTAGCCTGTAGAGTTCCAACTAGAAGAATTCTCAGGAGGAACATTTTTTAAAAATTCTTGAAATACCATAAAAGCTTTTAAATTTTATATCCCACAGCATTCTTTTAAAAACACTTAAAAGTAAAACACGAAACTGTTTGCAATCCACAAGCAACATTAACTTTCTTTTTAATTCCTCGGAATCTTTTTATAGTCCCTGAAGTATTACGGGTTATCTTACCATTTTTTAAATTAATATATGTTAGAAGGCAGTTTCATGAAGATTTTAAACAATGTTTGTCGACGTAGTATTGAATGAGAGGTATACAAAGGGAATTTGCAATTTTTCGAAAAATAAAATAAGCCATCAACAAATGTCACGTTTTCATTTGCAGTCAAAGAACACAATTGTCAAGGCAGACACCATGAAAAATGTGACGTTGCTCGCTCATTCGTCTTTTCACATTTCTTTGTGTACAATCGTAGCCAAAAATTTTCTCTTAGATTTGACAGGAAATTATTTAATAAAACATTATCACGACATAATTATCTAATTGCTGACATTATACAAATAATCTACATATTCTACATTTAAGAGATAACAAAACTTACATGACTCAAACAATTATTTTCTGACATAATAATAGACTTAACTTTTTGCAGATAGTATGCTATCTTATCTTATTCCATTAACAAGCAAAAGTGTTGATTATAATCGTTACTTCCTTGACAAATTTAATTATCAAAACTCCCTGTTTACTTTAGATATCAGATTCGACTCCCATTTGCCTTAACTATCCCCCATCACCATGAACACAGATTTGTCGTATTATCAGCCAGATCTGTTATCATCATCCCGAGCACGCATTTCGTAAGTTCAGGATCGGTTTGATAGCCCTAATAACGCGTTTATATTGAGAAAGGGAGGGTGGCAGCAATAGGAGACGATGTTAGGCACTGCAATGCAGGTAAGGGCGTTGTCAGGGCGACCCTTGTGACCCTTAGTCACTCGCAAGGTGCAGGAGGTTAAACTCCAGGTCTAAGTCTCACCAGTGATCGTACCTATCGTGTCTTGTAGATATAGAAATAGGATAATAGGATATAGTACACAGTCATCGACTCCTTTCTAGACGACTAACCATCCGATCGATTTCTGTATTTCAGGTGGATCTGAAACCCCTGCGGGAAGCCAGTATTGCTGTGCCTACGCCGAAGATATCGGAAAAGAGGAAGATCGAAGAAGCCGATGCCAGCAAAGACTTGAAAAAGGTAAATTAATCGACAAAATAATTTACTGATCACACACATTTTCATGAGCAATTTTCACTTGGCAAACATTCATTTGATTGAAGTTTCAGATGTTTTTTCTGACGAATGCAAAATAAATTAGAATTTTTGATCTTTGAATTATAAAAACTTGTAATTCCTTGTCTAATTTAAGGAACCTCAATATGTTTCATAAAATTCTATCAAATTTAGTAAAATCTTTTTAAATTATCTCATTAAATTCTTGAAAATCCAATGAAATTTCTTTAAATTCCCCAAATCTCTTAAAAGTTCTTAAAATTACTTAATTCCCATAAAATATCGTAAAATCCCTTAAAACTACTTAAAGTTTTACAAAATATCGTCAAATTCTTTAAAATTATAGAACATTCCATGAAATCTTATTAAATCACTTAAAATATCTGAAAATCTAATGACATTTTGTAAAATTCCTTGAAATCCTTTAAAAGTTCGTCACATTACATACTTATAATAAAATTCCAGTGAAATATCGCCAAATCGTTTTAAATTTTTTTAGATGCAATAAAATTGCAGTAAATGGTAAATCCCCCAAAATTTCTAAAAATCACAAATTTCATACAACGGAAATAATCTGAAGATTGTTTTCAAATTCGACAAATTGAAAACAAAAAATCGTCCGAAGAGACTTCTGAAAATTCAGTCCAATGATTTTAAATAACTTCAAAAGATTAAAAAATATTTTATTGGATAATAAGTAATTTTAAGACTTTTAAGAGCTTTCCAGGGAATTTACGAGATTTCAAGAGATTTGAAGAGATTTTAATTGAACTCCACGAAATTTTGAAATATTTCAAACTATTTGAAGACATTTACCGATGATTTTAAAGATTTTATAGAATTGCAAGTAATTTAAAAATATTTTAAGGGATTTCATTTGATTTCTTTTAAATTATTCTAAATTCTCGAAATCTCTTGAAAATTCCTGAACTCCCTTGAATTCTTTTGAAATCAAACCTAAAATCTGATGAAATCCCTTAAAGTGTCTTTTGAAATCTTGTGGAATCTATAAAATATCTGTAATATTCTCTTAATAATTCTTCAAACTATTTTAGAAATACCATAAAATCTTGTCAAAACTCTTAAATATCCTTAAACTGTTTTGAATTTTTTTAAAAAATCCTTCAAAGTTGCTTAACATCTCTTGAAATCTCTTAAAATTTTCTAAACTTTCTTAAAATCAAATGAAATTCCTTAAAATCACTTAAAATCTCTTAAGATCCCGGGCAGTTCCGGATAAATTTCTGCTAGTAAATAAATAAAAATAAAAACTGTTTTTTGAACTCTTTTTACTATTCCGAATCTAATAAAATTAGTAACATAAAACATAAAAGAATAAAACAAAATAAAAACTTCGTCAGGTTTTGTTTATACCGTTAATCCAGTTTTTAAAGCAAAAATATTAATAACAATTCTATTCTGAAAAAGTGAATTCTAGGCAACTCTTATAAATGATAGAATAATCCTTTACAATTTTCAAAGTGCCTATAAAAAGTTACTTTTCCTCTAAAAGGTCTTCTTGGTGTCTGTTCTTACCTTGCTGTTTCCATTTGGAACACGGAAAATATTTTTTACTATATACATAATAGAAAAATTGTACTTTTCATACAGACAAGATGAATTTAAAAGAATATTTTTGCTCGGAAGTAGTATTTTATTAGTTCATACTTTTAAATTGTTTAAATGAGAAAATGCAAGTATCTAAATGTGTCGAGTATCAGATTTTAATTTACTATTTCCATAGTAATTTGGTGCTTTATTCTAATCATCACTTCTAAATTGATTATAAACTTTTATAATTGGATAATGAAATTGGGGATATACATTCATCATTGAGATATATATAGTTATGTCTGACCAAAACTGAACTTCTCTACTTGCACGAATCTACTGACAGCAGTAGTAGCGTTGATGCATTATTAAATCAATTATCTCCTCAATTGCTAAAAAAAATGTTTAACTAATAGTAGTTATTTATGTTTAATTAATGAAAATATATTTTTGAAATGTATTACATAAAAAAAGCTCTTAGATATTAATACATTTTGAATCAAATCCAACTGTGCTTACATAGGTAGGAAATAATAGACGAATTTTTAAATTGATCATAAATACTGAATTTATTGACTTTCGACTTAAAAATGAAACAAGTGGAGAGAGAAATTTTAGATTTTAAATTCCTTAGTTAATCTGTATCTATAAATTTTATTGACAAGTATTACATTTATATTTTTACCAACTTTAAAAAATACTTTTCAGTTGATATGAACAGACATAGAGGAAGCTCTTGAGTGGCATTAAGGATTAGCATGTGTTTTTTGAACTTTGGACGGTTATACAACACTCATCCACACAAAAATTAAATCCATTCCAGCAAAACGTGATATACAGTTCTTAAAGTCGTTGGAAACCGTTGATATAATTTTTATTTATTTAAAGAATCCTTGGCTTCAAAAACCTCTCAAATGGTGAGATTAATTCTTCCTCATTTGTACGCAAAAAAATCAAATCTGTCTTTAAAAGAAATCCTCACACTAATTCGGGTTTGCTGCTCGCCTTGCGCTTGCTGACGTAGGAGTCGACTCCTATTTTCGATTAATGGTCGTCATTAAGCGTCGACTATGTAAAATGCTTTCTCGGAGTCAGTACTGTGAAAAACGGGTCTCGACAGGGCCAAGGTGTCTTAAGTATGAAAGAGTGAGAGTGAAGAGACGAACCCAAACCGTTTATTTTAGTCCCATCGATATTTGACGAGCGTCGCGCCGTCCTTCTGACGTGAAGCCAGAGTTGTCCAAACATATACGCCCTGTAGCTTCCGGCGCTTTACTTTGTTTCACTTTCCGACGTGTTGATTCTATCATTTCCACCACCTCCACCTTTATCAACATGTCCACCCCTATTGTCGATTTAATTTCCATTTATTCGCGTCGCAAAAACTGGATATTAAATCCCAATCTCTTGTTATTAAATTATGAGACGACTATTTCAATTTCTTTGATATTTCCATGATATTTCCCTGACTTTTACACTTTCCCTGACAGAAAAGTATTAAAGATGAGAATACGTTTTCAAAGAATAATGATATTGAAAATTTTCAGCAATTTCCTTAAAAATACGGATAAAAACCAGACCTAACGACTTTTTCGTCCTATATATTTCATCGTATATTTATGGCGAAATTTATTTGTGTAAAAACATAATTTATCTCTAGAACGGCGCCCATGGCACGAGTCCTGCTTGCCATACCCTACACTGAAAAAAAAGATTCTTTGAATCAAAACGTATCTCTTTTATTCGAATAAATGGTCTGTTTTAAAAAGGTCGAAGAAATATTTCTGTAATTTATAGAAAAAATATTTTATTGATTGTAAGCAATAATTGAATCTAAAAATCTTTTTTTTTCGATGTAAAAACGCCAGTGTAACTAGCTTCCATGTGGAAGGAATGAATAAATTTATTATGTTTTATTTTTATTATTATTAATATGTCAATGTCTGTTTTCTCTGACAACTACTCGGATTTATTTCCCAATGATATTTCTCTGACTTTCTTGACATGTGGCCACCCTGTCACATTTGCCTAATGTATATCTATGATCTCGAATAGATATAGAATTTCTGAATGAGCCAGAAACTATTACCTTGGTATTCGTATAGCAACAGGCGACGAGCCACGCTTGGTTGTCGCGGGGGAGGAAGTTGGGGAGGTGGAGCAGAAGGTCGCACGACGAGCTTTCTTCCAAGGTGTTGCTCGTGAATTCTCCTCTCTCTCTTCTCATTCTCTCGACTCAACACATGATCCACTTTTCTTTTTCAATTAATCATAATATGCGAATTGGGTTCCACGAGTTGTATAATTTATTGTTTGCATCTGAACTCTGTCTGGGTTTTATCAAATTACTCACTTCTAATGCTTTTAGGTCATTCTATAAGCTGGATTTTCAGAAACTTGTAACTATTTTATACTGTTACCGAAGCTGAAGGTAAATTTACATTAAAATTGAATAAAGTAATGAAATTGCAGTTACTAGTTTCTCAATTGGCCGATTATAAAGGAACGGCATTTCTCTGGATGAAGCATTTCTTAATTGGTTGACTTTTGAGTTAAAGTATAAAACTTATATATTTCAATCTTTTCTCCTTCGAAGTACTTTTGATTACTAAGTTTTCTCATCACATAAAGACAAGCAATTGGGAATAATAATTTAATAACCCCATGTCAAGTTCCCTAGTGATGGCCCAATTACTAGTTGGAAATTTCTCTACAGTAGGTACTTCACAGAAAGTTTCTGAGCTTAGCTATTCGTGGTGGGTATCATAAATTAGCCATGACATACTGAGCTTTATTACACTAGGTTTCTCTACTTTATACTGACAACACATTTCAAGTCCTTATCAAACTAGCGAATATACCTAAACTACCTGAAATCTCCTTCAAATTTAGTTTTGTATAATTAAGCAAACTTTACTAATGATGGTTGTAAACGTAGAACTCGTAATTTTCTTGAATCGGGTCAGTAATATATTTACAGAAGATATTGTGAGAATCTTTATTAGATCAGATTATTTTTTCTTGCGGGAATGAATACATATATGAAATTCATTTTTCCTGTAGGATCTCTTGATCTTATTAAATATGATCAGAAATATTCTCCCAGACCCCATAATTAATTACATAGCTATCAATCAAATATTTCGAAGTTTTAATATTATATTAATTTTTTGGGGATTTTTTAAATGAGGCAGTCCTTAATCACTTTTACAAAATAATTCCCTCTAGTGTGGGTGACCTTATTTCCATTTTTGTGCGTTACTTCTTAAATTAAACCCAAGGGGTACATAGCTTCTCCAACTTTCAGTGTCTCCTGCTTAAAGGGACAGTCCACCCTCCCCATAAACTTTTTATTTATTGAAGCTTAACTCGCATTGAATTTGTTTGTTTTTTTTTTCTTTTTTTGCAGTTTTCACGCAGAAGAAAGTACTCAGTTAAAAAACTGACTTAAATATTATCTAATTTAATATTAAATTAAGATTAAATTAAAAAGCAAGTGAATGTCCGCATAATTTTTGCAAAATTTGTATAATAAAGCACTCTCTCATTTTCGACCTGTCTTTCCCCGTAACTTCGAATTTTCCTGAAAAGTAGTTCAACAAATTTTTCTTTTGAAAATGGACATGAATCGAGTGGAAACGATTTAGTAGACGGAGACACATAAACTCAGAGCTTAAGATACTACCCCTTCGTAAAAGTAGTGGTAAAAGGGGGTCGAAGACCACAGACGTGATGAAGATCGGGGAAGAGGAAAATTGTTGGAGAGACACTGTGAAGGGTGGGTTCAGGGTCGGTCGATACAGCCGAAAGTCTAGAGCTGCCTGTGAGTTGAGGGAAGATTCAAAGAACAGCAGGACACTTTTTGCCAACGAGGGAAATCGAGAATGGAAAGTAAATTCTCTCAACGAGAGTTTTTATTTATTTATTTTCTTCCCTGACGAGTCTGTAAAATGCAATACACAATGAAAACTCTCCACAGCAATAAACGACTAATTATGGTCTTGACAAAGGCGCTTTTCCCATTATCTCGTTTCATTTCCCTTGTAAATTGAAAAACGATTACGTCCCGCAATCCTTTGCAGTGAGCAATTGATTCCTATTAAATATCATTGAAAACTTTTTGAATGACTTATGACAGAAATTAATTAAACACACGTTTATTACACTTGTTCAATTTTTAGTTTATTTGTCCTCCTTTTGATTTCACTAAGAATGAATTACACACATTTTGAAAAGGAACTAACTTTCTTTCTGAAAGAAAGATTTCTGATACTATCGATAAAATGATATGATATGCAACTGCTTAATTTTACTTCAATTCATGCTTATTGAGGCCAGAGGAAGTCATAGGTTGGTTAATGGTGCGTATAATTATCACTGAAACATTAATCTGTTCTGATACATGGGGTATATTATACCTATTCTATATGCGGATTATCGAGAGCCCACGTCATTCCCATAACAATGTTGAATTTGTCAAGAAGAGAGGAAACATATGTAGCTATTAACGCTCGTTCATTATTCCATTCATTCATTCGTGCAAGTAGTTAAAGGCAAAATGCATATTTCAACGGTAGATGAAAATCAGCTTCATTGAATGCCAATCACGTAAATCCAATATGTTAAATAATTTTTCATGTAAATTCTTGAAATTACTCGATATCATTTTAAGCAATCGTTGCAGGAAAATCAAATTATTATTATTATTCTTTAATAATAATTGAATACATTTCTCACTCTCTAAATCTGAATTAGTGAAAAGTGAGTCACTAATTTACTTTAGTGGAAAATTCTACTAATTTTTAATTATTTTTAACCAAAACTTTAGTGAAAAGTTGAAAACTGCGAATTAAAATAGTGAAATACAACTAATAATTAGTAAAAATTTTCACTAAAGTAAATTAGTGGCTCACTTTTCACTAATTCAGATTTAGAGAGCAGTGGAGAATTGGAGAGTAAATAACAGAGGGTACATAAATGTTACACTCTTTTCACAATGATTGAAAATTTAGTAAATGAATCAATTCCATTTATTTATATTTTTTAATGAATAAATATTGTTGGCTGGAAGTTTTATTTTGAAGCTGAAAAAGTATTTGAAACACAAATTACAATTACATTATTTTTACTTCTGTTGAGCAAAAAAATATTACAAAAATATTTGCTTTTAAACGAAGTTAAATTATTCGTGGGAATTTACTTTTTTTTAAAATGTTTTTAATTATTGTCATTCAACGAGGGCAATTTTGGGGGCTGGATTGGTCTCGACACCAGGTGTATTATATGATAATGAATTCAAATACTCGTGCATCCAGTACGTTTTAATTAACACGATGTTAATTAGTCGAAACGACCAATGTCGATGGTCCAACGATTCCAATTATTTTGGCTACGACAAAGCGTTCAAAGCTGAGGAAAGAATTCGAAATAAAGTTTCTTTTCCATTGAGGATCGCTATCTTTGTTCCAAAAAGTATACATCAATTTAAGTTAACGCCCTCTGAAATAAGGATGTTCTGTTAAATGGCAGAATTAAGAACACGACGCTCGTCAAAACTTCAGTCGAAAAACTCTCTCGTTTCACTCACGATTGAGCTGAAAGTTAAACGAGCTGAAAGAGTTTCAAGAATTATTAATCTCTGTTGCGTTAGAACGCGAAATAACCTGAAGTCGAATTCTCAGTAGAATTACAAGAGATTTCCAGCTAGTGGAAAAATGATGCACTTTTCGCTCATTATTGATTTGTTGCTTTTGATGAGAGGAATTAAGTTTTATTTGAAATATGAAACTTTCTGATGCAAAAGATTCGTTCAAGGATATCGTTTTCATCTCAAAGAAGAATATTCTATAATATTCTGCAATATTCATAAAAATAATGTATAGGTATATAAATTGTCCCTGATAAAATTTTTTATGAGATTTCATGTTATTCGATAAAAACAATCATAAAAATTTCATTTTGATTTCTACTTTTAATTCATGTTTTGCATTTTTTCATTTCAGGCGAAATTGGAAACCAAAGCGCTCAAGGCAAAAAGGCCAGGTTTTACAGATGAACGCTACAACGAGACGAGTTATTATGTGGAAAATGGTTGGTATAATTTTAATACATATATTTTTTTCAAAAAAACATTTTTATAAACCGAAATTGGGTTTAAATTAAGATTCACTAAAATGAGATTTGGGGAGCCCATTGTAATTTCAAGGAGGGATTTGCTTGAGTGATTAAGAAAGGGGTAGCAAATCTAGGGATGACTTAAGTAATTTATCCCTGTTAAGTTTAAAAAAATCTTCTTTTAAGATCTTAAACATTACATTCATATATTTTCAGTTCCATGAAATCTTTTTACAAAAAACCGGTATTTATTACCAGTTTTTTATTACTTCAATATTTTAATCAAACGGATGAAGTTTTTAATGATTCAAATCTTGATTGTATCTTCTATCACTTTAAAGCTGATCAAAGACAAAGATTGCTAAAAATGATAGGAAATGTATGGATTAAATGGACGAAAAAAAAAAATTCTCCCGTGAAGCTTACATAAATATGCCCACTCTGTAGAATTTCATAAGCTCTGTTCTCAACTTTACACCTCATATAATTCTGTATAAATTCACATTTTGCATGAATTTAATATCTTAAATGGATTTGATCCTTGCCAAATCCGACCCTGCAGAGATGAAAAGGGAAGAAAAGGGTAGTAAACGGAGGATCGTGCGTGGTAGTCAGCTTGTCTTCCACGAACTCCGGGGTAGAACAGGGTTACGTGATTCAAATCTAGATTCGATGCTATCTCTCAGGCGCCAAGTCAAGAAGCCCCTGTGTTATCGGCCTAGAAATCCTGGGCCTCTGTAATTCGGTCGTGTAGCCACGAGCCATGTTAGAATCACAACTACCACCTTCTCTTTGAATGGAGAAAGGAAGGGTTTATATGTGTTGTACCTTTTATATGTATATATCTAGCTTAAACCGCGTTTCTAGCACGCCCCCATTACGGTTATTGTGATTTTCGACTTTCTCTCTTTAACTCTTGTTGCCTCCTCTACATAGAATAGGGTGGATTTCTTAAACGTTAGAGAAAAAGGAAAGATAAGATTCATCTTTCTCTGCTCTACCTTCTTCGAAGCACGTTTACTGATACAAATTGTAAGGTCGTTATCCAAACTCAAGATTTCATGATCGTTAGGAAAGTACGACTTTCCTCATTTTAATTAATTGTATTAGTTCATTCGCTTTAAAAACGATTAGTTACATTAGTACACTAATAGGCATTTGTGGAAGACCATTTAGAAAAGGAAATGTCAATACCGACAGGATGTCCTTTTTTCTATAGCAGTAGAAGAGACTTTTTTGTAATATTTAAAAAAATTAAAGCTTTTACGTTTGGGAATTCAGGGTCTGGATCGAAAAAGTTACTCAGCGCACGAGATCGAGTAAAACTATTATTTCATTTTCATCGGAAAAAAAACTTTAAATAGAAAAAAAGTCCCGTTTTTTCATTCTATACAAGAAAATATATTAAATTTAATTTTTTTAACTTTAAAATTTCAGTCCACCGAGATCTTTGGACAATAGTTTTACTCGATCTCGAGCGCTGAGTGACTTTATCGATCCAGGCCCTCAATTATTAACTTACTTATTTCTGCATGAGACAGTTTGCCAAATTCAAAGAGCAACAGTTGTCAGAAATATTTTCAGAAAAATTTTTATAGAATGAAAATAAATAAATAGGAAAGAATAGTCAATGCTTCTTTGATGAATGATTTATTTTTATTAAAAGAAACATGAAAATCTATATTTGTCTTCTTATCAGTTTATAGCTTCGTGCCTGTAACGTGACATGAGACTCACGACTTTTTCGTGAACCAAAATATTTGCGTCTATTGCCCAAAGGTAATCAAGATGATTGAACGACTTATTCGGAACTCGGATCTTACCAACTGGATTTCTCAATTGATTGTAAAGCCTTTCAACGTCCTAAAATATTTGAATCGTGTTATACATTGCACTTGAAATTGACATGTTCAGAATTGAACAATTAAAAAACGAAAATTAAATCTTAATTTTCTTTAAATTTTCGTTCAGGAATAGAAAAATAGAAAATACTAACCGAGACATGTGCCATATAATCGTTGTCGCTATAGTGAAGAAAAACACGAGCTGTGATTTTACTTAAATCGTAATCTGGAGGGAAAAACCTCCCATAGTTCTTCAAGTTGCCAATTAGTCCGTAGTCAAATTTATGGAAGGAATCTGCAATTACAATTTTCTATTAATATAATTTTAGTTACAGTCATGTAGCTCTATAAAGATTTAAAATTTTTAGACCCACCCATCCATCAATTAATCTTAAAGTATGAATTTTATAACAGGGGGCACCGGATTCAATTGGAATATAATCTCCGAGATTATAAAGCGATAGAGATTTAAAATCTGATTTGCCATGTCGAATGATAAACTTACTTTAAAAAATGACTTATTTGATAAGGAAGAAATTTGCATAAAGTGAATCGTAATAATTTTAAAAAAATGAGATTAAACATTTGTATACAAAATATTGACAAGATTAATAATGAAATATAAATCAAATCTTACCACTCTTTATGAGTTGTGCGTAGTGAACAAACTGATTAATAGACGCACCCGCTGGAACGTGAGCAAGTATAGTTGGAAGCAATGTCTACAACAAAATAAACCAATTTTTAAAGCCAAATCAATTTATTTGAATTCAGCAAACTATTTTCCGTTTTTTAATAAATTTTCATAACTCACCAAGTTTGTTTGGCTTGGATTAAATCCGCACAAGATATACATAACGTTCTCACAAATTGGCTGCAATGCAGAATTCTCATCACAAATTTTCGAAGCAAATTTGTTATTAAATAATTTAGTTGGACGAAATTCGTACATTCCGATTAAGTTCGCTAAAGCCTAAAATCATAACCAGATAATTAAGGTAATCTCCTTCTGACAAAATCAATCCGGCAAATAATTGAGTTTTTTCAAAATATTTATTACCTCTAGTTGGTCGCTGATTAATGTGAGAAATCGAATTGGAGGACTTATCATATTTTTGCAGAAAGCTACAGGCGCCAGGGCATGCATAGATATAATTTTGTTATTATATTCTGGTAATTCAGATGCCATTACGAAAAATGCTGTAGTGCCCTGACTGTGACCGATATAGAAAATATTTTTGTGTCCCGTCTGTTCCAAAATGTAATCAATCATCGTAGGCAAATCTCGAGTGCCTATCTCGTGCCAACTATTGTCAAAAAATTGTTGAAAAAGAAGTTATATTTTACCAAAAAAAGGAAAATTGATTTTAAAAATTTTACCTGAATGACCAATAGGACTTTTCTTTAACTGAAGAATTAAGATGCTTCCTAGAATAGAAATTTCCTCTTACATTTCCCATCCAAACGTCATACCCTGCGTCTGCTAATATGTAACCTTCGGAAATTAAGAAAGCAAGCTTGTAATTGTAGGAACGAGTGGTTTTCAAACCTTGGAATCAATTAATTTTAACGATGAGAAATAGTGCAAAAATATTTTTCTCTTCTGCTTACCGAGAGCTTTTCTTGGACCTGTAATAATCCAATCAGTAGAACTCGAAAGTAAACCGTGCATAAGGAGCACAGATGGTTTGCCCTCGGGGCTTGGGTTGCTTTTAGGTCCAGTTATTCTGTGCATTTCTAAAACGTACTTGTCATTAGTTGCTACTGTATGAGTTTCTGGATTGTAGCCATACTTGTCGATTAACTTCACCTAATTTTGAAAAAAGAAAAAAAGCTTATTAAATAATTTAATAAGTTTAAACTACAAAATAATACAAAATTCAATCTTACAACTGAAAGATCAGCATCTTCATGTCGCTTCCGAAACGCTTCCGTCAATATTTGCAAGTCCTCTTTATCTGGAAAATCTGATTTGTGTTCTTCCGGTAGAACTGTTGCTCTCGTCGAACAGACGAGGAGCAAAATTCCAACTGCAGAAAGGAGCACTCCAAGTTTTACCATTTCAAAGTTTATACTCTCAAGAACCGATTTCTTGTGATTTTATAGGATATGCTTCGTTTTCTCGTGTCTATATATATATTTGTTTACCTCTTCTGGAATGTTAATGCACTATAATACAAGTGATAATCTTTCTCATTAATTCATTGATATCGAGTATTGATTTTAAGTACGAAATCTCCGACTTCGTTTCACATACTTGATTCATTACTTTTTAATACTTCCTGTTTCTAAATGAAAATAAACCGAAATCTGGTGATAAGATCGGTAATGCAAAATATTTTTGTATCCTTTCCTTTTTATCTACAATCAGATCTCTAACTTTATCTTAAAAATCAATAGAGTAATTTAACATCGGCAATTGTAAGGATAAATTTTAATTCTTTAGGCTTAAATTGTCAACGACGTTGTATTTTCATGTCAGTTTTATATTTACGTTAAATATATATACTGTGCAGTGGCTCTCCTCTCTTAAAGACTCATTTTATGTGAGCATATCGTTGCTACTCTAATGTGCTTTAAATTTTTTAAATAACTAGGTCTGCAGCAAGACACCCTTTCCTGATAATAAAAGCAACGAAGTAACTCAGTCGAATATCCTTTTTCATTTTACGACCACTGCTGAGAGCTGTTGTTCACGTGTCGTAAAACAGCAAGTTCCACAAACTAGCCTTTGCGTTTACAATTTATCGATTGATGGACGTGTATAACGTTCGAGTACAGACTTTACGCACGAGTGCTTTTAAATTGAAGGAAGAAACACCAACCCTTCCTTTCAGAACTCTTCTGCTTTCCCTCAGGATCCTGGTTTTATCTAGTGCCGCATGACTGCATCTAAATAGTCCATATGGACCTTCATTTTGTTTTACTGAAAAAAAATGGAATCTAAGATCTTCTGGAAATTCCTAAACAGAGTTACCACATATTAAATTGATAAACAGATTAATAATAATAAATTACAATAAATTCATTTATTTATTTTGTCCATATTGAAGCTCGTGTTCTGTTTATTAGTAAATATATCATTTTGATATTTATAGTTTATTTACCAGAGTTTAGAATATTTCTAAGCAGGATTTCAAAAGACTGGAAAGAATTTTTAATTATTTGAATGGATTTCAAGAGGTTTCCAAAAATTTTAGGGGATTATAAGAAATTTTTAAAGAATTGGAATTTTCAGGGATTTCAGACGATTTCATGGATAAAAAAGATTTAAAGTGGATTAAAAGATTGAAAGTGATATTAAGCGGAATTTCTGAAAAATATTGATAGAATTGTTGAAAAGTCATTCATTGAATTTCAAGTTACGCATGAAATATTCTAAGTTTTGCAAAAAAAGGAAGTAAAAAAAGACAAATACATTTGAATCAATTACCTTTTTGTTTTATAAGATATTTAACTTTGAACTATATAGAAGCAATTAAAGTGCTTTTATATTTTATTTTAGTTTTCTACTCAATCAGTACGTGATTGATTGCTCTTGCGGTGGTACTGTAAAACAGAAAGAGGCTTGTGGGGTTGATCATCAGCTTTGATCGACAAAGAAGCTTTTACTTTACTAATAGCCACCCCTCGCCCTTTCCAACGTGCTTCTGCTACGTAATTACAAACCTTACGTACATTAGCGAGAGTTACTCTCTAATGCTTGCTGGACCTATATAATTAGTTGTAAAGTTTTAATGCTACGATCTCAACTTCGTCTCCCGAAAATTTACTAATTGGAGGATAAAACATTTCTACAGTAAAATCATGAAATGCACTAAATTATTTACATATTTTCTCGCTTATGATTTATTGTAATTATTCACCAGAAAGCTATTCTGTCACAATTTCATCTGAAAATTTCCAGACGTAGCTGGATATTTGCATATAAATATTTGCATATAAAACACTCGAATAGAAATGAAATTTATCTCTTGTTTGGTGCCACAAATTGGATAATTACTGGATTTGGAACTTGATCAATTTGTATTCATTTTAGAAAGTTACTTGCAGATAATTTGTAAAACTCTAACAAATGTTCTGGACCTTGGAATATACTTTTTCTCTTAAATAAAAAACGTCGAAGTTTTCCGGAAAATCCGAAGAGAACGAGGTCGACGTATTGTCTCGCTTAGCTTCTAGATATCGGAAACACTTCTTCCCACCTACTCTCACCCAGCTCTTAGCACGTCCCTCTTTTTTTCTATCAACCACATCCCAATTCCGGATTCTAAGCCTTTTTCTTCTATAGAGATTACTTACAAGTAACCCCTGAAGGACACGTTGTCTCTTGTCCTATTTTTATACCAATTATTTAAAGAATTGATTTTCTGACTGATTTAACAAAACTTAGATACAACCAGCGCCTACTAACATAGCTAAATAATTTTAACTTGAGCTATTATACAGTTTCTTTTTATCATTTACAAATTAATTAATTAATTATACCTTGTACTGTTGCATTTAGTATTACCGTATAAACGAGGAACTAAATCATTCCCAGCAAGGCAAATGCACATAATTACGTATTATTTATTTTATTACTTCGCATAAAAACCATAGCAATATTTGTCTCTAATGACTCATTTGCAATGGTGATATAGATTTATTTTTTTACCTTTCTTGGATGTGTTGTACAATTATTAATGTCCCTACTATAAGGTGCCGGCGGTGCCGCTAAAGACGCTTATATCCAGTTATATTTTATTTGCGATATAATTTTCTACCACTCTTTTTATTGGATTGCGTGTTCGTTATCTATACAAGGATTTATAACTTTCAAGGCATACAGGCAAATACTGATTGGCGAAAGCCTAATTAATTCCGAATTTCAACATTTTCTTGAAAATTAAAATATTTTATATAGTGTCAACCATTAGTAATAATATTAAATATATTATTATATTGTTAATTACCAATAAAAAAGTACGATGATGATTTAGGAATTGTTAGAATATTAAGAGAAAAAACGACTTTTTTTAGATTTGACTTTGATAGTCAAAAATATAAAAAAATATAATATTTTTACTACATAATATTGTTTTTTTCAGGCCTTCGAAAGGTATATCCTTACTATTTCACCTTCACAACATTCACGAAGGGTCGGTGGGTCGGTGAAAAAATCCTAGAAGTTTTTGCCAGAGAGTTCAGAGCACATCCGGCTGAAGAGTACGAAAGATGCATTCGTGCTGGTACCTTGACTGTCAACTATCAAAAAGTCGATGTCGACTACAGATTACGACACAATGACCTTCTAGCTAACGTAGTGCATAGGTGAGTCCCACTTATTCCATATAAAAGTCGATAAATAAAAAAAAAAAATAATTGCCAGACTTTTGAGGTCGATATCCATCTCAGTTATCAAATATATCACATATTTTTTCGTTTATATTGATTTATATTCGATGGAATAGTTCGGAAGATATTGTCGTAACTATGCATAAAATCAAATGAGAAGTGGAAATTTATTACTCACCTTCAACTTTTTACCCTGCAAGGTGTAAATATCAAGAATGATTTTTTTTGCGTTTAAAACTATTTATAAATGTTCTCTCTTACGAAGCGGAAAAATTCTTGCCTAGGCAACAATGCTGTTTTTTATCTTTAGATGGAATCATCGATGCAAAAAATATTTTCTTCTGGAATATTTCATTCTTTTTGTTATTCGTTTTTGCATTGTGTTATTCTCAATTTTACTACTTTATTCTACCATGCTACAGAAATCATGAGATTTTTAGAGTTACGACACAATCTTTTGAGCAAGTCTGTTGCTTTGTTCGATTTTATTGCCGTTTGGCTACAAAAGAATTGCAATATGTAAAATTTATGCAAATTGTGGTTTCTTTTATTGGTTGATTTGATTCTCTCTCTGTGGAAGAGAAAAGGTGAAAGAAACATCGTGATGAGAGATAATTAAGCGGCAGGTCTACGGTAGGTCTAGGCCGCCGAGTCTATCATTCAGGATAAGCTTAACGAGTAGCACTATACAGTATCCTTGGCATGAATTAAATCCTGATAAAAACCCTATATCATTTCGTTGCTTTCGTACACACCGTCACTCAACGAGACGCTCAATAATTAAGGATACAATTACATAAAAGAAATAATAAAAGTTTACACTGGGTTGAGTTAAATTAGTTGGAAAAATTCAAGTGATGTGGGTTGAATCCCGCTTTTTAAAAGCAACATTAAAGACATTAAAGTAATGAATGTTACGTGCAGCTCGCTGTTTATACCTCTGTTGCTACCTTCGCATTTCAAGAGCGATTTGGGAAATTAATCTCACCAGAAAATGTCAAGGAAAATATTGCGCTTTCTCGCCATCCCTTTGAATGAAATTATTTCATAATCGTGTACCCCGAAAAATTTACATATTTATTCTAATTTCGTTGAATGTGAATTCTAAATTTACGTAAAAGTGAAAAGCCGACGACTATAAAGAAAAAATATTTTTATAAAGAAGCAATATTTTTGTAAAGAAACCACTCTTTTAATATTTACAATCATTTCAAGTATTCGAAAATTACTTCTCTAGTCTGTGTAGCTTCGAATTTTTTGGTATAAAAAAGTTCATTTGATCCTCTGAACAAAAGAAAATTTTTTTTCACAATTTTAAATGTCGAAGTTTGAAAATTCTAAATTTTCCTCCAGGCAACTACAAACTACTTTCAAACTTATTCGTAATTATTGAGAAGGATAAATATGAAACTAGAAATTTAAAACCAGAGACTAAAACTAGCTACAAAATACAGAATTAATTAAAATGTATTTATTGCAAAAGAATTCCCTGAGCTTATTTTAGTTCATTAAAGACGTTTGAAAACTTTAAAAGGATAAAAATATGGGAAAAATCAATCTAGTTGTCAACTGTCGGCAGAATAAAACTTGTATTTAATGTCTCGAGATTCTTTATAAAAAACATGGACTTTATGAATATTTCAGATTAAATAATCATCATACAATTGAACTCCAGATGCAAAATCAGTTTAGGATTTCAAGAAATAATGAACTCGATTTACATCCCAGTTCTTTAAAAGAGCTGGAGGCGAGGTAAAGTCGAGGATAAAATTGTTCTTTCCCTGGATTCTGCAATAAGCAAAAAAATTAGTCACCGCTCTCGTCAATTGTTTTTCTTCCTCATCTAGAATTGTCTCATTTGCACCCCTGTTTATTTTGTCTTAATTCTTTGAAAACTAGTTCCTCACTATTTATTCTGTTTTTCTCGTGAAAGATTTGGTTGTTCTTGTAGCTTAAAGTACTTGGTGTAATCTCGTTGGCCTTTGCTGACTCTTGAAAGCAACTTCATCCAACCTCACTGAAAACCAGACTGGAAGCTTGTATCTCGTATTGGAGAAGTCACGTATTTCCGAATCAATCGTGCCAACCAAACGTTCAGTGATATTGAATTACCTACGCCATGAATCTTCTTTTCGCATTTCTACCTTCTATTTCATCGTTCACATTTCCGATGACACGTGTGCCTCAATATTGATAAGCCTCTAAACATTAATCGCAACTTGCCAGTCCACTGCTACCTTGTTTCAAGTCGATTTACTTCCTGTTTTACGAAACTTTCCATTCTGCTGCATTTGACAGCTATCGTTTTCTTATTAGGAAGTCGCCTCGATACTGACATATATATGAATGATATTCTCTTATTGTTAGTTCACTTTTTCTTATTTTTGTCTTGAAATTGGAACGCGGAAAAATGCCTCCTTCAAGGAGTATTGCAAAGAAATCTCTTTGACAGAAAACTATATTTCATATCATGTACAATTCTACATTGTACCCTGGAGCAATTTTTTTATTTATAGTTTTAATACAATATAAAAGTTATTGATTGGAATCCAGATTATTTCCTTAAAAAATTGGTAGCTGATTGAAAGAGATCAAATTTATTGTTAAAATTACTCTCTTGATTATATTCATTATTTCAGTCATCACAGGTCCTCACTTATTTACCTTTTTCATTTATTTTCAATTTGTTCATCTACTTCACTTATTTTTGACATTCCTTCTTGCAGATAATGAAGATTTTTATCCGTAGAATTATAGACAGGAATGCAAATTTCATAGGTAGGAAGTAAATATGAAAAAACTTTTCCTGATAATTAAAAATAATAAAGAAAGACAATGAAGGCTGACAATATTTTAAAGCTTTTGAATTCTCCAGAAATTCTTTATAATTCCTTTTTAAATATGCGAAAGTATTCAAACAGTTGCGATTTTTAATTTAATTAATGTAATATTTAGAGAAGGTTATTTGAGAAGTGAAGGAGAGATGAAAAGGTAGGAAAAAATGAAACGCAAATTAAGAACTGTGTGAAAGATCGTTTCACTGAGATTTGGTGAGATTGCACATTTATAATCACTGCCTGGATTATCTGAATATCTGACTAAGCACATACGCATTTAGTCAAGGCCAAAAGATGAGCTCTTGAAGTCAACGATGCGTTTAATATGATGACGTTATGAGTTGAAAGGTCATATTTACTTCCCATCCATGAAATCTGCATTTCTGTCTATAATAATTCTGTGAATAAAAATCTTCATTGTATGCTAATCCAGAGAATATTTTCTGTATACTTTTCTCATAAGAAAAATTCAAATCCATTTTGTGTTTGTACTAAACGTAATAGAATTAAATGGTGTAAAGTTCATTTACTAATTATAATTATATGTTTTAGTAATTAGTAAGCTTTGAATGCATATCTGCTTCTTACATAAGAAGTACCATCATTACACAGTACAATCTCGACTTCATCAGGATTTCAGACTGTCAGGACCATTTGGTCTTCCATCCGTAAAACTAACTTTTCGATCATCACGATTCTGGACAAGGAGCACTTTACTCAACACCTATCTTGAGATGAATAAAATTACCATTTATCTTCTCAGAACAAGTTCTTCTTCGTAAAATTGAGAAAAAAAAAAGTAATGACCAGTGAGTAGCATGAAGATTCAATCTTCCCAGAATATCTTCTACACTATTCAACAATTCTATGGATCATTTTTCGTAAAAACTTTTTACAAACATATATATTTCAGTCTTGACATTTTTCCAAGCAATATTTTATGGTAAAAGGTTTTTAAACTCTGTAGAATATCTTGAAGATTCTTAATCTATAATCAACTGAATTGAAGATATCTTTTCGTTGAACACACTGATTGAAATGCAATCATTATCATTTTTTTGATAAAACAATCGGATTTTCAAAAATGCTCTTTAGAGGAAATTTTCGTCCCAGAAAACTAGAAAATCCGATTTCGTAACGCATTATTTTGGGATGGAGCACATCTTCTTTAACGTCATCGTTCAAAAGCCACTCGAGACAATTCAGATATAACAGAATATTCAAGCGGCTTAGAGAATCAAAGGAAAGAAGATTTCTCTTTATTCGAGAATATATAAGCTTTGTTATATATAAGTAGGAAGCATCATAATTCTTTAAACTATGTAAATATAATTAAGATGCGTAGCACTCCAAAAACTCTTTTATAAGAACATTCAAAGGCTTTTTTTCATCTCTTTTCAAAATTCTTTTTCTCTTCACTTTTCATATTGTAAAACCTCGACATTAATTTTAAAATGCATCATATAATCTGTTCTTCTAAAGAGAACTGAAAGCAGAAGTTATGAAACAATAATACAAAACATACAAAGACTCTTTATTCTAGTTTATCTCATTACTCACTTTTTATATTCTCTTTATAATGTGCTATTTGAATAATTCAAATACAATTTTTGTCCATAATTATTTAATTATATATTTATGCAAATTTGTGCATCTACACGACTTGCATGAGATCTAAATGAAGAATGGCACCTGCATTTTCATATACACTTATTGTAAGAATAGTTAGTGCAAAGAGTCTGAAGGCTAATTGCAAAATAGCCTTTGACCCCATTAAAGTATCATCATAAACTTTGTCTTCGCTGACAGTCAGCGCATTATTATCATCATATTCAGAGATGCATGGCCCACGAATTTATTTTCGGCACTGAAACCGCGTTGGCGTTATATTTAATGTCGTTCTTGCTCTTTATTCTGATTCTATGTTACTATAATTTTAATTTGACAGAATTACATGGACATTTAACTCTGTAAAGTCGAGTAACGTGGGAAAACTTATAAATAATCCGAAACTGGTTTTCTGTCTGCTGCTCTAATTTATATTGATAGCCACATGTTTCCAGTTTGCATAAATGCAAATATATATTATTTCTGTGTCGCAATGGGTCAAGAAAAGCTTCTTCTTGAGGACTTTTAAAGCAGTTTTAAAATAGATGTGGTTGGTGCTGAATTTTGATTTTGATTGCATTTTAATGTAGAATCAGTATTAAAAGATTGATTAACTTCAATTTAAAAATAATTTTATATGAAAGAAACTTGTAGTGCTTATTTTTATTTTTAGTTGGAATAATGTTTCATTTATTTGAACGTTCAAAGCAGATAATAGTGAATTTAACATTTATGATTTTGCACTTTTTCATCTCAAGTGCCATTTCATGTAACTAATTTTTTACGATGCGTAAGAAAATAAAAAAGTGTTCTCCACAACACTTCCTTTCGAATATTTCTTTTCCGGCTTTAAAGTGTATTTTTAAATGAAAATTCTCGTTTATTGCAGTTTCATGACATTATTGTCTAAGAGTGCGATAAATTGCACTCTAGAATTCACAATTTAACGCACTCGAAAATTATGTGTTAAGTGTAGACTAAAATGTGACATAATTTAAATACTCACTTGCACAATAAGCAACTTCAGCTTCTAAATAACAGACCGTAAAGACAAAGTCATTTAGTAGGTGTATTTCAAGCAAACTTTAAAGTGCGCTTCCCCACGTTTATGTCTTCTGTCAAGCTACCCGGAAATGAAAAGCTTATATTTAACTTCCTATACTTTTAAAATTAATTTCTTTAATTCCCTTTACTTTTCGAAATTCAATGTGAGGACATAGTAATTTTGAGTTAAAACTTGTTAAACCTTAAGTATTGTAATTTTTAGTTTTAAAAGCTTATAATTATTCAAAAAAGTTTTGATTAAATTATTCAATTGATAGCGCAATTTAAACATCTCAAATGAAACATTTTTTAGGATTAAAAATATGAAACAGAACGATAATCAATAAAAACTTTATGTACTTATCTTGCAAATATTTTTTAATATTTCATAAAATAAATGGTTAATAAAATTTTCGCTCTATATTGATTGTATAATATTTAATTATAAAAGTAATGAAAAAATTACATTTTTTGAATGCGAAAAAATTTGTAAATATGCCATAATTAGTTAAAGAGAGAAGAAGTATTAAAAGCTTCATATATTTTAGAAATGGCTCCCTATGAATATCAATCAATATCAATATTTTAACACAGTTTCTAGTCTAGTTTAAAATGCAATCAATAAAAAATTCGTTCAGTTGAACGTTCGTAACTTCAACCCCATTCTAAATTAAAGAAAATTCTCTTTTATAAATTGAAGAAGCGAACACATCTTAAATACTAATGTAGAATTGAGCATTTGTAATTACAGCGAGAAAGAATCGCAAAATAGCTAATATCGAAACTATGTTGAGCCACTCTAATTTTGCCAAAGCCTTCCACATTTTATCCCGCCTGCAGCATCACTCGAATGCTGTACTATGCATACAGTGTATAACTGTATACCATACGTGAATTCTACCCACCATATACAAGCCTGAAAAGGACGTCAAGTGGCCGTCGATGAGCTCAAGAGGGTTCAGGCACTCGATGCTTCATTTCCCAGCAGCTTGGAAAATTGTTCAGGGAAACTTAATTAGCTTCTGAATACATTTTTCTAAGCCAATGTAGCATAATAATCAAGATAAGCATGTGGAGATTTTTTGTAAGTTAATTCGAATAACGGAATCGTATGATTTTTGAACAAGTGCCGCAGTTATAATTTATAGCTCAATATGATTCACAAGTTGAAGATTATTATTGAAAAGAATTAATCAAGTTAACCAGTATTTTTTTCTTTTTTTTTTAGTGTAGCAGCTAGAACAAGTTTTTGTGAGTTGGTTTGCCTTTTAACTTTAATTATTCATGTAATACACATCTAAAAACTTTGATGTATGAAACCATATATAAATTTAATCTCTGCAAATTGGTGTTAATGTAATGTACAATACTGTAACTTCGTTAACGACGATATATGCGACCTAACGTCGAAAGTTGTGCGAGGTGAGAGTACACTTCATAAACGTCATCTCGGCGTTGAAATTTCAAAGGAGCATAGTGAAACCTTTAAGAGTTGCCAGACAAACGTTTTAAAATTAACTCGCGCGACTTCTGAAAATACAATTAAAATTCATATCATAACTTCCCGTCTTGGACAGCTACATCCAGAAAACAGTTTCTTTGAATCAAGGAAACATTTCTATTAAAAAGAAGTGTTTGATTTAAAGAAAAAATTTGTTGAATTGGTTTTTTTGCTTCAAAGAAATTTTCTTTATGAAGAAATATTTCTTTAGACAATTTTTTCTGGGTGTATTTAGTGTATATTTATTTAGTTATATGAACCATTGTTAAGAACCGAGATCAAGACGCAAACAATTCGCAATTTTTTTTGCAATTTATGTGGGAAGCATACAACTGGTAGAAAAATTGCATGATCTAAAATGTAGACGTTGAAATATCTCACTTGCTTAAGAAAATCGTATAAAATTCTTGCTGATGTTATAAAAATATCCGATATATATTTTTAAATTCTAAAGAAGTAGAAACTTAATACAAAGGAGCGAAATAGTTGGCACTTGATTGACTGTAAATTGGAAAGAATGAAAAGATTCTCACCTGAGGTCCCTGAGGAAAAAATACTAAAATAGACATGTCATTAGGCATCAAAAAATAACCCTCTGAAATTTAAAAGTCCCATATACACTCTCCATAGATTTTGACATCCCTCGACAAAAATAACGTCGAGGGTGTCGAAGTAACATCTGTTAAGAAGAGTGTCTAAATGTATTCTTATATATATTTAGAAATTTGCTAATGACACGTGTCTATTTAAGATAACTAATGTCCTGTTAGACGTATAACAAATATTCTATGAAAACAGTAATTTCTCCTCTTTAAAAAATTGAAGCCTGTGTCAAAGCAATCTTCTTCAACAGAGAAAAGTACAAATGAAAAACATATTCGTTTAGAAGTATGTCTTTCTGTTTGTGTTGAAGGCAACTCCCAATAACCACGTCACTGGATTCGCGTGCAATTAATTCACAAAGAATTAATAAAAAAAAGTCTCGACTTTTATCAAAACTTGACTATGCTCTATATCCTTGCCGGCAGAGAAACGAGTTTTCGCTTAGGATTCGAGGATTGAGTATTTTCAATTATAGCCTGACGCCCAGACACAGAAAAAAGTATTCTTACCAAGGTAACAAAACTTGTTTCCATGAAATAATTTTGCTCAAATAGTGTTTCAGCTCAAATGAGACACAAGTCAAAATTTTAATTCTTTTTAATCGTCTCTTTCTAAATGTGTTCAAATCAGAAATTTAATTTAATCAGAAGGTAATTTAAAGTTCAAGGCCTCCAATTAATAATCAAAAATGGTATATTGGTATCGAAAATTAGGATATCATAAACCGATCGATTTATCCAGCATCTTAGCATTCAGGGCATTCATTATCGTCGGGACGCCACTCATTGAACTTCTTTTAAGTTAATAAATCAACCTGTCATAGAGCCCTCGGAACGTGAAGGTTCCTTTTCTTCCCGCTTCTTTTCTACCCTCCTCTTTTCTGCCCTCTTTATCCAAAACCTTTTCTCTATCGTTCTTATCATCTTTTTAATTCCCGTTTTCCCTTTTCCCATGAAGCCTCTTGAGATCGTTTGCACATCAAGTCCCTCATAATCGTCTCGTACATGCCACGCAATAACGCTGAGATCCCAGAAGATTTAAGCGTGTTGGGAGTTATTTCTTAAAGAGGAGAGCGATGAGAGGCAAGAATGAGGAAAAGCTTCTTTTGGTAGTGTAAAGCTCACGTTTCAAATCTGTGTTTACTCTAGAGAACTGGCGAATAAAGGCTTTCGCTTATATTACAAGTTTCTCTGCTTCCGGGAAATTTAATCGGTAAACCGTCTCGAGAATGAAGAAATAGACGACATTTCTACCTGTCGTTGTTGAGAGCTCGTACTTCAATTCAAGACGAAAGAGCTTTTTGGTTTACGTAATTAGCAGTCGCAGAAAACATCTCGGAAAAGTATTCATTTACTCCATGAATTACTTGCGAGTGAAAAGATACTTGGGATGTCAATTAATTTTTATTTTATTTTTAAAATACCTCACTCAATTCCATCGTTCTTCTTAAAATATTGGAATTTCATGCGCGCACTGAAGCTCGCGCATTTGTCAATAATTTATGCTTATACAATTTAAAAAAAGTCTTTTTAAAAGTAAATTTCAACTTCATTTTAATTATAATTTAAACTTCAATAATTGCATTTTATATCCTTAAAAAGAATCATTTCATAGAAATTGCTTCTATAAATTAGAAGTCTCCAAATGCATATACAATTTTAATTTTAATTACAAATTATAAATCCCTTCTTCCCGCAGGATAATTTCACTGAAAAAGTACCAGACTGTTATATATGTTTCGTCTAAACTCACGTATGGAGAGTTTGACTCTACAATGTGTTTCTCCAAACAGAAATTAAGAAAATGGTTCTAGGGTTTTGGAAGGTGGAGTTAACGTTCGTGGAGGGTTGAATGTCAGTTTGATTTATTAGCTAAGAACCTAGCACATGGGATATCGGAAGTTTGTGCCACAGCTACACCATGCAATGCGTGTATCAGGTCAAAGCTTATCGCAAAAGGAGGAATGGCTCTAATACCTTGAGCCCTTCACATTGTGTCTTTCTCCACATCTACTTCTACCTTTTTCTTCCTCTTCTTGATATCTCTCTTTTTCATTGTCTCTTTATTCGTTTTCCCTTTCGTTCTTAGATCCTTCGTTTTTATATTTTTCTTCCTTGTCTTATTTCATTCTTTCTTACTCTCTCTTTTCCTCCCCCTGTACATTTCCGTTTCACTGTTGGGTTAATCTATGCACCCCCATTTCTCACTTTCTCCGAGCTTGCGTGTCTACTTGTCTCTTAATTTTTTACGCACCAGTACCAAGTAACACACCATGCAAAATATGTACACACGTGTCTTCACTAAAATCGATCTTTCTCTGAAGCTAAAGCCTGTTATTGCACCCACAGAGCCACATTCGGTGCTCTGGAAATCTGAGCTCGGTTGGTTTACTGCCATATGCATGGCCTATCCGAGGAGAATTGGATCTTGGCAGGAGGCTTCTACTTGGAGCAGAAACGAATTTACCTTTCGTCTGTGGTTGGTGTCTTAAGAGAAAATTGTTCTAGGAATCGTACCAAAGTAAATGAATTTATGTGCTCTAGTAGAGCTTCCACTTTGCCTATTCTTATCAGAAGCCATAAAAATTGTTCCAGTTTAGAAGACCGTTAATCTTGAATTTTGATTTTCGTCGTTACCTGTGGAATTTTTAATTAGGAGAGACTAAAAAGAACCAGGAGAATTCTTTATAGATTAAAATGTAACTGTGTCTAAAATTGAAAATTCTTTTATTAATCCCTAAAGTATATATAACTAGCTTGGAAATGACCTTACTCTGATTATTGGACTCGTATAGAAAGCGCAGAGGCATGTTCATTTGTACAATCAAGGCGTGACTATCACTCATAACTTGTAACTAAAGTTGTTGTTAGCAGAATAGGTACGTGAATTTACTCATACAGTGACACACGTATGGCTCCTAAACACGACAGTTCTTCGTTCAACAATTCTTTGTCAATTATGAGTCACCCAAATTAAATTTCCACTGAAATTGATTATTTTTTTTACGACTATCACCTACATATCAGTACATATTATAAAATTGCTTCAAATGAAGCATATTTTACATTATATAAGTTACATTATTATTGTTGTTATTATTATTATTATTTGAAATTATTTTATAGAAGTTATACATTCTCTTATTATCCTTTGTTGAAACTATCGCTATAATCCTAGAACACCTGTCGGGAAATGCCGTTCGCCAAGAGGTCGAGAGTTCGCTTTACACTGGCATTTTGCATCCAAAGGCCAACAGCAAGATTGCAAAAGAACGTATTAAAAATACTCTAAAAACCTGAAGCTATTGTGTCTTCCTTATAAGAAAAAACATTTATCGATTTTGCTATAAATATCATCGAAAGTACATCTCATAAAAGAGAAATGCCATTTTCTCATGCTTGGAACTCCCTGATATACATGCAACTAAAAAGGTTCAAAATTGTATGTTACTCAAGCATTGTGAAATCATAGATTTTTTGACACACAATTATTATCCTTGAACTTTATGTAAGTTTTAAATGAAAAAGAAGAGAAATAATATAGAAAGGAAAGTGAAGCCTCATTTCACATAAACATAGACCATTCTGTTCGGCTATTAGGTACAATTAATTATGCTATGAAGTAACAAGATTCAGAAATTAATTACAGATTCCGAAAAAGAGCATTACATAACATCAATATTCGTGAATTGTGGCTATTTAATTATAATAGCATAATTAGGGTTTACGTATTGCTTCAATTAGGCAATATTGGTTTTGTGGTAGACCTGAAAGTAGAATTGATATTTAAAACACATTTTCAAACCTCACAGAGGTCTCTATACACTCAGAAAAAAGTTTGTTTGATTCAAACAAATTTTCTTTAATTGAAAAAAATTGATTTCATCATATTAAAGAAAATTTCTTTGAATCAAACTTTTGTTTAATTCAAACAAATTTTTTCTTTGACCCTATATCAATGATACGTTTGTTTGATTCAAACAAACTTTTTTCTGAGTGTATCCTCTATTGTACCCTACAATCAATTGAGCTCTCTAATGTCCCCTATTTTCAAGATTTAAAATTACCTATATCCAGAGTTCCTATTTCTTGATCTGTTTTTAAGAAAATACCCCTTTTCTCCTTTCACATGTTTGAAATTCAGCAATATCCATCTGTTTTTTTGAAAAGCAAAATACTCCATTAAAACTTTACTTCTTAGATTGAAAAATAATTTTCTTTCTTGAGAATTCAACTATTCTGTTGAAAATACATTTTCATCCTCGACAGTTTAAATATTTAGTTGAAAATATATCTTTTTATATAAAAAGAATCCCAATTTTTTGATATTCTGAGTACTTGTAAAACTTTCCATAAAAACCACAATAAATCTCTTTTCTTTTTGCTCCTCACATTGAAACATTATCCGATTTTTGTAAAAAGAAAAGGTACTCTATGTTCCTATTTGTTTCCCCTAGGGACTGTGAAGCCTGCATCTTTAAAATCTAAAATATTAATTCAATTAATAATATTTTGAACCACTACAAAGTGTTTTCAATCTTTCTGTATTCAAATTATTTCTTGCTTTTGAAGAACCCTTCACCTTGGCCTTTTCATCTAGACTAGCGTATCGTTGAGTGAACCTGAATACAAATGAAAACGACTGTAAAGTTCTAAAAAATTAAAAAAAAAACCGAAAAAAAAACAATGAATGTAATTTTATGTGCGTGTATTTATGGCTGAGTGTGTGTAAGTGTGTCTAAGGTACAGTGAACGTAAGCCTTATGGAACAAAGCCACTTAAGCTGGTTGCGATTGGTGTGTTGCAGACACGAGGTGCCTGTCACCTCGGAGCCGATCACGGTGATACACATGGACGAGGACGTCGTCGTGGTCAACAAGCCCGCCTCCATCCCTGTAAGTGGTGTACTGCCAGGACTGTACTGCCAAATACGCTTCTTTTATTTTTTTTCTGTTTCTGCTTCTACTTTTCATTTCTGCATCTATCTTTTCTCTAATGCCTTGCACAATCTTTATTTCTCACCTATTATCTATAGATATATCTATAATCATTTGACTAAACCTGTGTAATGTTCTATATCTGTGTTCTCTAAATGTACCTCCAACTATCAAGTACTACTCCTGATATCGTTGATATATCGACATCTCCAATCAAAAGAATACTAACTTGTTAGTGTCTTGACTTAGAAAGGTTCTAATGGCATTGGACCCAAGTTTTAAATTCAAAATTCAATTATCCATTTTACTCATCGAAAATTAAAGATAAATATTTTTTCGCTCTGTAGCACTAATCTGTTTTCAAATATAAGACTGCGTACAGAGAAAAAAAGTATTTAATTTCGATACTTTTTGCATAAAACGAGGAATTCAAAATCTAACTTCAAAATTGAATATTTTCATTTTACTTAAGAAATATTTGAATTAGATATTTTCTCGCTCTGTACGCATAATTCTAGTTAAAAGTTGATTAATTCTCTAGAAGGAAAAAATTCCAAGATTAATAT